>JAYKKI010000035.1:21540000-21580000 GCA_039881145.1 Druceiella hillmani
TAAACCACTACTTTGTAAAAAATATTTCTTGTTCTTTAACTTTTATGCAGAAGTAAACTTATTTTTAAAAATATATTTAAAAAACCTCTAATATATCAAATTTTATAAAACAATGTTTATAAAGACAGCCTCTTTTTTTACAAAATTTATAATAGCAACAAAAAAGTAATTTTCAAAATATTCAAGAGTTAAAAAATTTAATATATATTTAAATTTAATATATATATGATACGGTGAAATTGAGGGCAGACAATGCCCTCAATTTCACCATATCAGATCTATTACGGTGGCCTTCAGACAGTCTCAAGGCTATGGCATCTAAGGTGCGCCAGGGTCGCGAGTGAGGCATTCAATGTATCAAGGTTATTTACTTGTATAATTATGCTATAATAATAATAGACTGTTAAATTTATTGATTACAAATAATTGCGTAAATATTAAATTATTTTATTTTTGTATATTTTGAAAATGTCAAATTTTTGGTCTTTAATGTATTTACACATAACATAATAGCATTCAAATATTGTCATACATGATAATGTTCATTCCTTGAAAATATTTTTTCTAAGACTATGTCATATTCAAACGAAATGCTCAAACCCTTCAGTGTGCTGTCTATTAATATGAAAGAAGATTCACTTCAAAAGTCTATTAAATCACATAGAAACAACATTACACAAAAAACAAAATTAGATATGCAATGGTCATAATGGTCAATAGCACATGCATTTTTAATATGGCACATACATATAGAACCTAATAAGAGACAATTACCAAAAGTATGTAAAGGA
The DNA here is from genome assembly GCA_039881145.1 of Druceiella hillmani. Lineage (NCBI taxonomy): Eukaryota > Metazoa > Arthropoda > Insecta > Lepidoptera > Hepialidae > Druceiella > Druceiella hillmani. Next base: position 21,540,792 of record JAYKKI010000035.1, read on the forward strand.
GCATTAAGGATGTAGAAGGTGAGATTAGAAATTGGAATAAACATCTATTATTCTCATTCGAAAGCAATGGCCAGATGATACGCACACGGACTAGGTCGTCATGTCAACGTTTCTTACTTGAAGAATCATATTTAAGGTTATCATATTTGAGAAGTTTACAGATGATAAAGAAACGGGAAAAGATTGTTAAGAATCATAAATAGACAAACTTGGCATTTATATAAAATATAATGGATTTGGAACTTTTTATATATATGTATATGTATATATATATATATATATATGTGTGTGTATATGTATATATATGTGTGTATATATATATATATATATATATATATATATATATATATATATTTTTTTTTTTTTAAATTGCTCTAATAATACTGAGAGTATGGTTTCTGCATAGTAAACTATGCAGAGACCAATTATATTGTATATTTTTATTTCACAAACCAATTATCGACTACATTTATAAAACACAAAGTCTGCCTGTCTGTCGGTCTTCTCTATCTCTATTTGCTCATAACCTAATCAGATCCGGATATATTTTGATGCATTTTTAGTTACAATGTTCATTATGAAAAGTTTCAGTGTATGAGAACTAAAACATAATATTAACAAGATATTGATAAATATTTTGATATGATAAATATGCTCGCCTGAGGCGAAAATATGTAAACACCACCCTTCAAGAAAATTAAAACGCTAACAACACAACTTCTGGCAAAGTGGTAGGCTAAAACTAGTTAAATATATATTTTGATATGTAAAATATTCTGATTTACGAAGAGATAGCCCAAACTTTGACTCTATTAAATTAATTACTGATGAAGAATTTAGCACCAACCTTCAGCTCTTTAGTGAGTAAATATGTGACAATTGTTGTGAGTGACGAGAAGAACGGTGCGAGGAACACACAAACATTCCTTATGTCAATTGTGATATTTAAAAACTGCATAACATTGAACAGGGCTGCAGATGTTAACATAAGGCCGGGATAAATGGTTCCTAGAAAAAGAATTATTTGGTAGATAATAAACTATTACGAGTTAGGTAGTCAAATAACTGTACTGAGTAAGGAGATGTATATAATTTAAACTACTTCAGATAGTACAGATCACTTAACATATTGTTAAAATATTCTTAAATTAGTAGTAAATTGACAGATTATTCTAATCATACTAACAAATAAATTATCTGTAGTTATATTTAACAGAGAATTTACTTTTTTGAAATTAATTACTAAAACAATAATTCTTTACATTCAATCAAATCAATGGTAAAAACAATGGCTGTTTAATGAGAAAACTTGCAACTTTACATATGTATTGTGGATAAATTAATTTTATTTACCTCCGATGATTCTTCCCAGGGGATACCATGCTCTATCGTCGAACCAGTTATGAAATTTGTAGAAGCCTTCTTCAGTTAAAAATCGAGTTGTTCGGTAATTAAAATAGGGATCAAACTCGTGAATGACACTCTCAAATCGTAGAACAGAAAATAAACGTGTGGCAAAGGCTGCAAGTCAATAAAGCAGTTAGTTTAAGCATTTGAAAACTATTTTCGCATACAAATGAATGTATGTGTTTTTTTAGAATCCAATGACTGAAGTTTTTCATTATATATGTGTGCAAAATATAACTGATGGAAATAGATTATTTAAAATTTGTGATTAATTTGAAACTTCTGCATGTTTGTGGGCTAGGTTACGTAAAGTATAAACTATTTTTTTTTATAATTTCATCTGATTCTTATCTATGTCTCTAAATTACATTTGCATTTCTATTAATACTTCATTAATATGTATGATTAATATTAATTATCTAGTAACATGATACTCTTCATTAAATATTAAGTAATATGTAAATAAAAAAAAAATTAAGTAATATGCAACTATAATGGCAATGGTGATTGATAACTGTGAATTTTTAATATTGAATTTTGATATTATCAGTTTATAACAAAACTATATCTTTGCATAAGCACAAATAGTTATTTTATAATTAAAGTAAATATGGGATAATTAAAGTTATTATATTTATAACTTAAATTATCCCCACTCATATAATAAAAGAGAAACCTTATTTATCATTCTTTCACACTTGAACAGCCCAACGGATTCCAATCAAATTTGTATACAGATTAAAAAACAGATTATATATAATTTCTTTTATGTTAGATAATTCATATCATATTCTTCTTAATTTAATGAATATTGCATTTATGTCAAGGAGATTCAGGCTGGAGTAATGCAATGCTAATCATGATGGTTGCTTGCAGCTAATGTTCACTCATCGTTGACATATGAAACAACTTACATTTGTGTGTTTATAGTATTTTTTGTTATGAATTTCAGGAATTTGGGATAGTTGTTGTCCTGGCAGGTACATTTAGGATAAGTTGAAAGTACGGAGCATCCTAGGAAATATAAGAAATATATAAAAAATGTCTGACAATGCTACTACCACAGCAGCGCACCACATTACACCACAACAAATGTTTAGTCTGGGAAATTATTTTCAAAATAATATCTTACCTCGTAAATATTTAACGGGATAGATTGAATTTGATATATCTTTGAAAACAATTTTTTTTTATTTTTCTTAATACCGCGAGCAAAAACTAACTCAATAAAATGTTCACTTTATTTATTTCAGTCTAGCGGAGAATTACAGTGATGCACATAACAAGGAAAATATAAGGACGTACATAAATATTAAATGGGAAAACGTAATATTCAATATTAAGTTAGAACAATAGTAAGACTAAGGTGATAAAATTAAACTTACATAGTATTGCAGCCATCGAAAGTATAGCTAGCTTAATAAAAGTTAATTGTTTATCGGCAGAGAATCTCGGCATTTTAGCCTTCGTTTGTACTTCTACTGTCATCTTTTATCTGAAAAAATATATAATAATTTAACTAAACACCGCTTATTCTGCAACATATTAGTTAATTGACGCATGTAATAAACATAAAATATTACCCTGGCTTGTCATAAGAGTGTACTTATAAAAATAGTTTAAATACAAAACACCGGTTCCAGCAAATACGATTTGTCGGCAATTTATGAAACATTCACGACTTGCGTGGCATGTCTTTTTCATATTCTGTTCTTTATGGTCATACGTCGATGGCACCAAATATGTGGTGGCACCATAAATTATCTTTTAACTTTATCTTTCATTCTATGGATTTCGTACATTGTTAACATTTGCCAATGTCAAGTGTGAAAAAAAATTTATGCAACACTGATTAAATTAAATTTCAGATATCTGTCATTGTCACTCGTTAACAAAAAACTAAACTATATAGTAAGACAAAAATTAGATAAAAGGTTCACTACAGTTAAAAAAAATTAAAAAAAAGAAAATTTAAATTACATTATACAGAGGAATATAAAATAAGCATATACAAATATACCAAAAAACATAAAAACAAAAATAAACACGGATATAAATATTAAAGATTCTATATTTTGATGTCGTCCCTTCTTAAATACTCAATGATTAGATTTAAGTGATCTCGTGTTAACGGGCAATTGAATTTTATAATTTAATAATTTTTAAACAAACGCAGGAAATCGATTATTCAACGGACGTACAAAAATGAGATGTTTAAATCACCTTCTCCAAATCCACAGTCGCAAATTAGAGATTCTCTGATACGTAACGTAGCACAAAATGGGCAAGAACAAAATAAAAACCTAAATGTTTTCGAGATACAGAGGTTTCCTTTCGATAAAAAGTGAATTTTGAGAAAAAAGTTTTGAGGGTATAAAATATTGGATTTGGTAATATCCCGCACTCGTAATCTCATTTTCCTACGCCCTGTGCCAATTCGATGTCATCCAGGAATGAGTCATGGGAAAGAGATGTTCAATGAAATTAATAGTGAAACATGAATCCTGTTCAGAGTGGCGAACCGACCTTTTGCGTCGACTATTTCATTACCTACTATGCCACAGTGACTAGAGATCCATGCAAGAACGACGTTCGATCCCGATTTCTCCAAAACAAGCGTAAGTTGCTTGATCTGGAGAATCAGGAGGCTGCAGTTCGAAGAAAATGGATTAGCGAGAAGGGACTGTAAACAACTTAAGGAATCAGAGAAGATAAGGAGCCTGCAAATCTTTTAGAGTAGAGCATTATTCAAGACCTCCACAATAGCACGACATTCGCCGGAGAATATCGAACATTCTTTAGGAAGGCGGCAGTATACCGAATGAGGCGATTGGGGAGTAAATGACAGTCCGACATAGCCATTTATTAGGGTTTTTGATGCATCTGTATATATTCGAGTCCAATCCATTCAAAAAGAATTCAAGGTAGAATTGAATAGTGAATTAACATTTTGAACTCATTATCAACTTCAAAACACAAATTTATATTTGGCCTGTGAAATATCGAGTTAAATGGAAAACTATAGATAGGGAGAGAAGAATTTTGATAAAAGGGGTCAAAGAGGAATTTGAATATTTGGAAGTTAATGATTAGAGGTCGAGTCTTAGAACGCCAAAAAGGAGAGTGCTCAATAAGCCTAGAAAAGAGGGTGAGTTTTGAAAAAGCGGGGTCAGTAGAAAACCTAGCTGCCTTCAATAGATAATGATCAACATTCTCACATACACAATGTGTTGATTCTCCTTCAAACCTCTGACCTTCAATAGATAAAGTCAGAGGTTTGAAGGAGAATCAACACCTTCTACTTGTAGGGCATATATAGGACTGGATTTCATTGCACCCGCTATGATCCTCAGTGGTTGAGACTGAATGCGGGTCAATTTAGTGGTATCGGATTTGGAAACGCGATCAAGGAAAAATGAACCATTGTCTATATGACTACGGACGAGAACGTTATATATTAACTTTAATGTGGTAGGGTGTGAGCCCCACTATAATCCAGAAAGTGCGCGAAGAATATTCATATTAGTCTAGCATCGGGAGATGACATGTTCATTGTGAATGTTCCAGGAGAATTTTGAGTCTTGGAATATACCTAAAAATTTGGTACTGGAAAGAACAGGGATCGAGGAGGAATTATAAGAAATAAATAAAGGTGAAGTAATACTCCTTCTCGAGAAGACCATCACAGCGTTTTTGGAAGGGGATAGTCCATACCGTGAAAGATAACCCATTTGTATAAATTAACAAGGGCAGAGTACAAAGCATTTTCGGCAACCATTATTGACTTATCAGAAGAATATAAAAGTAGATCATCAGCGTATTGCAAAACACGATAGTAGGAATTTACTGTTGAGTGGATCATATAGGAGTAAATATTGAAAAATAAGGGACTTAAAACATAGCTTTGGGAAAGACCCCTCTATACAGTTCTTGTTAAGGGTGGGGATCCGGGGGTTCTAAGAATGATAGATTATTTTAAAAGAAAATTCAGGAGGAAATTTGAAATCTTGATAGGGATCCCAAGATTATAAAGAATTTTCTTGAGAATTGGAAGGTTTACGTTATCGTAGACTGAAGAAGATCTAAAAAAGAAGCAACGAGGAACGTTCGTCGATAGAAGTCAAGTCTAACGTCAGAGGTTAAGACGCTGAGATTATTCATAGTACTTTTAGCTCTTCTGTAAACCTGTCTAATCGATTCTTACTCTTTCTGTAAACCATTCTAATCGATTCTTAATTAGGTGTATTCCGTAATCTTCGTTAAAACAAGAGAAAGAGCTATGGGTCTGTAGGATGAACCTACATTGGGATCTTTATGATTTTGAGAATGGGAATTTTTATTTGAGTTATCCATAACTTTGGAATATAACCTGATTTGAACATACATTTGATGAGGGATAGAAGATACCAACGGGTAGATGGTAAAGTATTTATCACCATTGAATATGACAATCCGTCAATACCAGTTGAAGAGTCCTTAAGATGATGCAAGGGGAAATCCGATTTATTAATGGAGAAATCTTCAAAACTAAATAAAACTACGTCTGTAGTATTATTTCTAATTATAAATAAAATAAAAATAATCCTACATCATGTAGTTTAATTTTGTTGTGAATAATGGACAAAATTAACGCCAAATATACTCAATTTTTGAAGAAATCTTCCTCTGAAAAATGGTTGGCGCTAGTAAAATTATATCTGAAAGGTAATTCATCTAAATTTGGGACGGATGGGGGAGCAAGCTTATTTAAGAATTGGTCTATCCAATTCCCGTGTACGGATTTGGGAATATCAAGTTGAAAAACAGACATGAAGCATTTTATATTAGACCAGACGACACGGGAGAGAGTAGAAGGAGAGAGGGAGTGACAGAATTTCTTCCAGGCTTCACTCATTTTTTAAGGAAAATTCGTCTAGTCTGTGCTTGGGTCTTTCGAAACAAGAGGAAGTTTCCTTCCGACATATTAGATTTATATATATCGCTTCAGCCTCTTTGCGGGCTTTAACCACCGCAGAGTAAACTCCATCACACCTGGGGGGAGAGGATCTATAGTGGTGGTTAAATCATTTAAGTGGGTTAAAGTTCTGAGCGGACAGGTCTATAGACCTTATAAATTGGCTATAGCAAGAGTCAATGCGATCCAAGTCTACTGGAGGAAGGGAATCCACTTCGACATAGAGGAAAATGCGGAATCCCACACAATCTGCCCTATGTAGGTTGTATTCTTTATGAGGGAGAAATTTTTCAATATTTAAATTTAAACGAGGGTAGAAATCAGACTGGGGAAATTGTCGCTTCAAAAAGACTCTGAATATTCCAGAAAGCTAAGGATGCCAAGGATGAGAAGCAAAGGGAGATGTCTACTGAGCTTGGGTTCTGAAATGGGACAGGAACTTGTGTTGGAGAACCATCATTCAGTAAACACAGGCCAAAGTCGTCCTGGAGTTCTACCAAGAACACCCCTAGGGGTTACTTTGGGTGGAACCCCAAGACGAGTGATGAGCATTAAAATCTCGCAGAATAATATACGAGCCAGGAACTGAAGTTAAAATATCCCGTAGTTCTAATGCTACGGGACATGTTGGAAGGGGGACATATATAGATAAGGTGATATCTTGGCTCTCGCAGCAGCAACATTGAATTGACAACTGCGGGAGCCAAGAGAAGTCTGGGATTTATCAAGTAATAAGGCAGACCCACTTTTGCCATCCGCTCTATCATCCTGTAGACTGGTATAACCTCGTATCTTAAAATGGCATCCTGCCTTCAGCCAAGTCCCCGAGATAGCAGCCATGGATGGAGAATACTTGACAAGAAGGTGACGAAGATCTGCTTTGTTAGAAATAACACTGCGGCTATTGCGTTACAAGACCCTCGCCACTGTTGGCTGAGCCATTAGAAGTAAGGGGTTGAGAATAGAGGAGATAACGTTGGACAATCGAATGTAACATTGCGAACAATGCCCATACGACTGACGTTAAAGGAGAGCATGAACAATTTATTTTGTCCCGTAAAAGCAGTGTAGTTTACGCAACGGTTGGTGGTGTCTGCAGATGTAAATTCCACCGAAATCCTGTTTCTGCCTATTTGTTTAACGAACGTCGATGACATAAACCGTCTCGGATTATGTCATCGACGTGGTAATTTTTTAAGATGGAACCAAATTTAATTGCATGAATCGAGAATCCGCAATTGGACTGGGGTTCTTTTCTTTGAACATGGACAATAAATGGTTCCACGTCGCCAGAGACATATAAGCGACCCTCAAAAGAATTCGGAGGGTAAGAGGAAGAAGATGAAGTCGGGGATGATGGTAGTAAATTAGAATTTGCTTGTGAAAGAGGAGTGCGAGGTGTCTTGCGAAGAATTGAACAAACTGTTTCAGTGCAAGAGGAGTCAAGTGGATGGGAAGAAGGAAGGTGTATATGTTTATTTTTTTTACAATTAGCTCTTTACAATTTTTGAATTTGCGTTTTAATTCCTGTTGAAAGTCCATTACGGTAACGGAACTATGAGAAAGAAGGACAAGCAAATTCATTATTGGAAAGTAGAGATTTAGAAGATAGTTTAGGGGGAATAAATAAATCCATTTTCACGAAGATGAGGCAGGTTCAATTTGATAAAAGTAAATATTACAATAAAAAAACAAAAGAAGAAACGTATCGAATAGAACACTGTTTATAACCATAGATCATATACTAAAGTTTATAACAATAGATTGAATATAGCTATGGACAAAAAGTAAATGGAAAATAGATTTAAAATATAAATACCACAAATAATACATAACTTATTGCATTAAAATAGACAGAATACTATGAAAATACTAACGAAATAATTAGATAGCGAAGAACCTTTCCACTTTGTTTGACAGTTTCTAAGGCCTCCACCATAGGTTATATACTAAAGCCTCCACTACTGTATCTATTCTGTGGCCCCCACTTAGTATATGATCTGTGGCCTTCACCATAGATTTAATATATTCTCCATAGAAAGGCAATGTATACAAGTGAAAAAATATTACAATGGTGCAGAACCTAAATGTATCTTTTCCCATAATAAAAACCCTCAGGATTACACTTTTCATGGACAAGTATGTAATTTTAGTTCTTGCTGATAAAAAGAATACGATTTTTCAAAAGTTCCTAAACGGATATAATTTATTAGAAGAAAGTTTTTGAAATATCAAATACGTGAAACTAATTACTAAAGTAACCATAATTGTATATGTATATATATATATATATATATATTTTTTTTTTATTTATAAATATTTATATATGCATTTAAAATGTTACGACCACAAAGGATTTGGAATTTTAGGCTGGCATTGTTTTATTTATTTTTCATTACGGAGTATACACTAAATCTACGAATGGTACATATTACACATTAAAATAAAAAATAAAAGATGCTTTCTACATATCTATTTCTACATAATACATGAAATATTGACACACTTAGATATTTAATTTGTTTTCTAATTAATCTTCACTTCATTATAGTCGAAATCATTTTGTTTTTTCTATTTCTTTTGCTAATGGTATTAAAAATTTGAATACATATATTTATTTAATAGAATTAAATTTAATTTGTAAGTTATTTTTAAATCAATTGAATAGCATTACATAACAATTAAAATCCGGTAGATACATAATATTACGACTGAAATTTAGTACACAGGCAGTGTTCATGAGCTCTCTAAAATAAGATGTATCAAAGGTAGTAAGAATTCTAGTTACCATAGATTTTGTTCTCTGTTTTTTATCTGTGCTAGGTACATTCTATATGTAGGTATGTGACATGAAAGTAACAATCATAGATAGTAGCAATAATAGTACATCTGGCACTATATTTTTCAATAATGGCAACATTCTTAGCTTAAAAGTCACTCGCTGACTGATTATTTTTAAGTTTCTTAGATATTTAATTTTGTTTTAGCTCAATTATATTAGGTACGAATAAATTCCTTCAAATAGGTTTTTAATTACTTTTCTTTAATATGTAACACTCGAATATGTTAATTTCATTAAAACCATTATTTTCTATAACCTTTGTACTTGTTATACCAGTGACTAATGTTTGTAACTCTTTTATTGGCCTCCAATGAATAGTGATAGTGAGTGGCAGTGTAATTACCGTCAATAAGAAATTATTACCACAAGTGACAATATTAGAGTAACGACCGATTATTGTTTAAACTGTAATTTGTTTTCAGTATAACTAAGCTAGTCAAGTCGTAATAGTGTGATGTCTGACGGAGATCCTTCGCTCGAAGAAGACTGCCCGGCACGCTTAATGCCGAATGCACAGAACTCATTTAAAGGAAAGACGGTATTCACTGGCAGCCCATTGAGAATACCGCTACCAAACAACGATATTCAAGAAACTGTCGCTTTCCTCAATGACGCTCAAAAAGATAGCCAGGAAATGCAAAAACTATCGAAGGAGGGAGTTGATGGATACTTCGAAGTGAGTCTGCATGTATTACTTAGATATTAATATGAAGTAAAGTTACTAGTTGAAGTTATGAATTTAAGAAACTAATATAGGGCAAGAATATAAAATCCTTATAATTTTAGTTCTAAATTGTGTATGTCAACATAAAATAAAATAATATAAAGGGTTAATGGGAAGAAAAAAATTGTTTAGGTTTATTCTTTACGTAATAATGAAAATTTGAAATATCAAATACGTGAAAATTTGCATAAAAATCTTTAAACACGGATCAATGTAGTGAGCCTGAGATATAGTTAATTCTGTCATTGTTCTCGATTTAGATTAAAGTAAAAAGTAATGTTTTGTAACTATATATATTTAAATTTTAAAAAATTACTTTCATTCTGATCATTTGACGTTATAAAAATAAATGTGAGAAGAAACAATAGTAAATATAGTCATTATTTAAAAATAATTGAAGCGTATATGGAGACATGAGGAAATAACTTTTTCTTTCATTTTTTAGTTTAATTTATGGTCTATCCCGCTCAGAGAGTATTGAAAAATGTACTTTTTTACATTTTTCATGTAATTGGTTTTTTAAAATATTTTAGTATTAGCTTTTGCCTGGGACTTCATTCGCTCCATGCGAACGAACCGCAATGTATCCTATGTGAACTACAGTAATGTATCCTATGTGTCAATCCAGGTTAAACTTACCACTGTTCTAATTTTTTCAAAATACCTTTGCATTTAGTGTGAACATTGTGATTGAGTTATAAACCATGCTCAGATTTGGAAATTAGGGCAAAAATGTACAGTTTAAGTTAATCCTAAAATCAAACTCATACAAATGTCTTTATAGACACTGCTATGTGATCAAGTAGGAACCTAATGAACATCATGAATGATGGATGCTGTCCCTCGACCTATGTGTTAATTTAGGCTACAATCTATTTGTATAACAAATTTCATGTTCGTATCACAAATTCTGATATTACGGAGTTATAGAGTAGCAATCATCCATCCGTACATTTCTTCATCCAAACTTTCGCATTTATAATTTTCAATAGGATTTAATCCAATGTTGTTAAGTAGTGTTGGTATATAATTTATTAATTACTGTATAGAAAATTTGTAAATTTTGTTTGATAACAAATTGATTGAATACACAAAATCTATTTTTACTTTGACTTATTTTTTATGACATATCATATAATTTTTCTATTTTCCAACACTCTTAAAGTGTTGTAATTAATTCTCAGATTTGTTTTTAAAAGAATACTGACTTTTATATTAGCTTAAGATAGGAAATTTACTGTTAATATAAGATTTAAAAAAAAAATTGAGCTAATATCAAATTCATAAAAAAATTTAAAAACATCAATAAAAAGACAATTCAAAGCGGCTGCATCCATATGAATACAATAAAGTTATCTCTTTTTAGTTCCATTTATGGATATTAATTTTTAATCAATATTAAAAATTAGAAATGTACTTTTAACTATAAATACTCACTCTTATATTAGCTTGAAATACAAAAATCGGTGGTAGTATAAAATAAAAAAAAAATTAATTATCTAATTTTAAAAAATGTAATTATTTTATTATCTAATATTCCTATTATCAAATGATCTGACAAAAATTAGTGTAAAAAAAGTTAATGAGAGGTGCCGTGGGAGATCCGGTTGGCCCGAAGTTCCTTGTGTTATATATTATGTATTAAATTTATATTATATATATGAATAAAATCATCTCAGCATAATAAAACATTCGCTATATCATTTACTAAATATTAAAAATTTATAAATTACAAACATTTTTCGGCAAATTCATTTATTTTCATTATTTATTAAACACTTTTTAAAAATTTTAAATTAAAATAAAAATAAATAAGTTTTAATTTTTAATATAACCAAATTTAAGTCTGAAAATAATTTTAAATTTGATTTATTAAAAAAATTAGAATAACTAACCTTAAAAAAAATATAAATAATGAAATTTTAATTTTTAACATAATTCAATTTAAACTTAAAATTAACTTTAAATTTGTTTGATTTAACAAATAAAATTTAATGTTAAAATTATCTTAAGTTTAATTTATTTTTGAAATAATTAAAATAAATATGATTAAGTATAAACTTAAAATTAATTTTACGTTTAATTTGATTGATTTAATGATAAAAATTTAAAATAATAAAATGAGAAAAAAATTAATTGGTGGAATAATAAAATTTAATTTTTAAATTAATTTGAGATTTAATTAAATTTTCTAATAATTAAAATAAAAATACTTTAATTTTAAAATACTTAAATTTTTGATTGAATTAAATTTAAAATTAATTTTGACATGAAATTTTATTATTCTAAAAATGATTTTTTCTTATTTCATCAATTTCAACAATCTAAATAAAGTTTAATTAACAATGAAAATAAATGAATATGCTGACAATAATTTATTGTAATTTATTAATTTTAAGTATTTAATAAATTATAAAGTAATATTGAAAATAAATAAACTTGCCGAAGATTTATTGTAATTTATCAATTTCAATAGAAAGCCAGTATAAAAAAAATACATTGAAATTTAACATCAATATGATCTGTGTTTCACATGAGAGATAAATCTCATTGTAAGATGATTTTTATTGGGCATTTTCACTGTTGTAAATATCAATATAAATAAGTTAAAATAATATTAGCAAGTGTTTAGAATTGAGGTTATACAGCTTATTGCTCGAATGAATACTCGTAACTGATACTCTCACGAACATGCACATAAAACCGTATATGATAGAAAGAGACAGAGAGAAAGAGAGGGAGAAGTCGCTTAGAGGGGGCATAACGCTTTTTCCTTACGTGACGATTCTGCCAATTCGCTTTACTGTAAGCCGCCTAAAAGAACTTTGTTTCAAAAATTTAAAAACTTATTAATAAACGGACAATTCAAAGTGACAATATATATATATGAATGCAATAAATGTTTTCTTTTTGTTGTTCCATTTATGGATATTAATTTTTAACCAATATTAAATATTTGGAATGTACTTTTTAGCTCTAAATACTCACTATTATACTAGATTAGAAAATTACTGTTAGTATAAAAGTTAAAAAAATTGGACTATATTCCTAGTTTCAAATTATCAGAATAGTATTGATAAAAATTACCCTTAATAAAATAAAGGTTTACCAATAAATATATAATTTAGAGCTACAACATGTATATATATATGAATGCAGTAAATGTTTTCTTTTTGTGGTTCCATTTATGGATATTAATTTTTAACCAATATTAAATATTTGCAATGTACTTTTTGCTCTAAATACTCACTATTATACTAGATTAGAAAATTACTGTTAGTATAAAAGTTAAAAAAATTGGGCTATATTCCTATTTTAAAATTATAAGAATAGGATTGATAAAAATTACCCCTAATAAAATAAAGGTTTACCAATAGATATATAATTCAGAGCTACAACATGCAATAAATATACACATGCAATAAATATTATCGGTTCTGTAACCAATATTATTAAATATTTGAAATGCACTTTTAGCTTTAGCAATGCTAGAAATTATAAAGAATGAATAATGCTATGTTTTACAACTACAATTGATGTGAATTAAAGTTTAAGGAAGTCAAAACTTACTACCAATTTTTTGTTATATATAGTATACATAATTATTCACATATTGGTCCTTCACACGACAGTGAGTACAGTCTTGTAATGTTTACACAGAGTTTAATCATCAACTGAGCATATGTATATAAAACTAACTTCAAGGATATTTTTGTATATATTACGAATTCCAATTTAATGGAAAGATTATGACCATATTACATTAGATGGACGGGGACACTGATAAAAAGCCGAGTGATCTTCAGGCGATGTCCGTGCTCAGCATGTATCCCGATAACCTCTCCCAAGAGATGAACACTGACAGGTTTGTAATTGTTTTGAATTAATTCGTACGTTAATTACTTTGTGTCATGTGTTAAGCGAGAATAAAAAAGTAGTATTTTGGGAAAGAGCATTTTGGTAAAAGTTCATGTTCTCTTTCGATTGTTGCTTGTTATGTAAAATACGGATGAAACAGAATGAAAAAGAAATTAAATACATTCAAAATTATTTTAATTCTTTAAGAAAAATCGAAGGTTTATTTTGTCAGCGTTTACCTCATTTATATTCAGTTGCATATTTTTAAAATTCTTATTTATAATTAAACTAGATTACTGAAAAAATGATGGTCAATCGTTTTGGTATTTTCTTCATGCAATGTGAAGAACAAAGTGTCAAATTGTTTTCAAGAAAATTCTTACAAATGAAGTACGTTTTAGGAAAACATCATTTACTTGTATTTCCTTTTATGCAATGTGTATTTAAAACATGCCTATTATGCTATGCCAAACTAACGCTTATTGTATAAACGAAGTGTAAGCACACCATTATCATCATCAATCTGTCAATGTTAATAAATTTTACTGTTGTGAGTTTCACAAGTTCGGTTGATAAGTGATTTTGGCTCACTGTGCCATTAGCTCGCTAGCTAACTATAGAGTCAACACTTAATATTCTTCAACTGATTATACGACAATTCCTCAAATGAACTAGTCACAAATAAACTCAACATACGTAGACACATAGTTGTCACAGTTTCACTATAATTAAATATCTTTAGAATTGTAGCATTTTATCTACATTCATTCCATTAAAGTGATTAAAATTTCGTTTGCTCTTATTAAAGTGTACATTATCTTTAGCAATAGCAATTCTCTTCTCAAATGTCATTAGTGTTAGTGAAAAAATGGTGTCTTGATAAGAGTTGCTCGGGAAATAAATTCAAGGTTGTCGAGGCTTTGAGTGCGGGAAAAGGTTGTGTAACCTTAATAGCTGAATAGTTTGGTAGTATTATTTTTAATTCAATGCTGCATTGATGTATCTTTCTTAAATGTAGTGTTTAGTGAAATAAGAAAATTTTACTTACAAATTTGATAATATGTGACTAGTTTGAATTGTGAATATTGTTCATTAGTGAATGTTGTGAAGGAAATATCCAGTGTCCTTATTTTAATGTGAATATTTAGGTATGAGGTAAGTTAGTTTAATGATATTTTAATGATTGAAGTTAACTAGTTTGAAATGTAAAATTAATTCAAGTGATATTTAATTCATTTAAAATATAAATAATTTTTGTTTACCTATAACATTTATTTCCTGTCGGTATGAATACAACTGAAGACTTTACTCATGTATTGATTTTGCTAAACAGTTATTGTAAACATTTGTTCAAGTATTAATTTGGAAAAAGCACGACCCAAAACAGTGTCTGCTTTTGGCTATTGAATTTACAATGAAATTTAATGCCAAATGACAAGTTATGATGAGATTTTAATTACAGAAAAATTCAACATAGAGTATATGGTCAGAAATATAGAGGATCAATCTCAAACAAATATGGCTTAGACTTTTACTATACTTATATTCATATTGTATAAATTTTAACATATCTAAATTTTAAATATGAATATTACCTAATATTATATGTCAAAATAAATATGTATTTTCCCCATGGACTTATATAATGTATGTTCCTCTTCTTTTGTTTAAAATACGCATAGATATACATACGGCCGTCTCGCCAGTGTACAGGGGACTAATACTTGCATACAGCGTAAACTAACATATGCGGTTTGTAGCTCAGTTAGGGGGTTTATGAAAATCTTCATCAGTAATGAAGTATGTTATTTGATTCAAATTAGCATAATATGTACTGCTCAGTAAAAATTGTAATCGGTGTATGAAAGAAACCCCGTACATAACAACTATCACAAAAAAATACTTTTTCCAACACTGTGTGAAATATTAATTACCGCTTTCTGTAATTTTAATTTTTAACAACAGATTCTTAATTATCAACACAAAAAGCGTATAAGTCTGTTAGAAATAGACTCTCAACATAAACATTCATGTAGTAATATTCTGGAAGTACCGTAATTTTTTAATGAAAGGCTACACCAATATATATCAGAAACTAACCATATGTTCAATGCCAAATTGTTCTGTAATTTTTATGCCATCATATGAATACAACAATGGCATAAAATTACAGAAAAAAGTACTACAGACAATTTCAGCGTCCTAACCACTGACACCAGTGGACACTGACACCAAGAGTTTCTTATTACCGCTTTTTTAGACCTTTCTTCAGCCTACGATAATGTAAACTTTCCTATCCTCAAGAAAATTCTTCATAATCTTGGAATCCTGATAAAGAATACAAATTTTCTTTTAGAAAGATCTATCATTTTTAGATCCCCCGGATCCCCTCCCTTAACAAGAACTATATGGAGGGGTCTTCCCCAAGGCTCTGTTTTAAGTTCCTTACTTTTCAATATTTACTCCTAAATGATCCACTCAACAGTAAAAACCTTCTGTCGTGTTTTAATCTTCATTTAATTCGACTTAATATTCGAGGATCTGAAAACGGCCAAAAAATGTACCTGTTTTTCTGTCGTTATTAATATGTTTACAGTAATTTAAATGCTATAGTTTTCTTTATATGCTTCGTGTAGTGGGTATCTTAAAGAATATTATGTCCCCAATAGCTATTTCTGTTTATAAAAACACGGTCAATTTCTAACTGGTTCAGTATAATTTCTTCAGTCATTTAAAATTATAATTTGTAAATGACTTAATTAAGCGCAATTATATCTTCGTTTATAAGCTAGTGGATATTAACAGAATAGTTATGATACTTCATATTATACATAATGCATATATACATTATACAACATTATGCATGATGTATAGTCCGATTAATATGATCCGAATCCATGAAAGTAAGTAATATTCTGATATATTAATAATATATAACAATCATACTTCACAAAGTAAACCTGCCATGTGTACCTTTTTTAAAAAAAACCTATGTCAATGTATAAAAATGTGGGTGTATATATAAAGAAGTCTAACTTGTGCATGATTGTTTTAATTATTTCTTAAAATGTTTGCTTTATCTTTGTCATGAAACATAATTCAGCAATTTGAAAATTTTTTTTAATTGAAATTTGTTGCTTATATTCAACACTTCATAAAATTTTCATGTTCTAAGATTATTTAAAGTTTTCATGTTAATTGTTTATTTTTACCAATATCTTGCAAATAAGGGACTGAAAATCATTTCAGAAGACTATAAGTAAACAGAAAAGATAAGGAAATCTGGGGTAATATTGAATAGTTTTTGTGTCTTATATTTGGAAAATGTTTTATAAAGAAGGGCATATAACATTTTTCCTGAAGCGCCATAGCATGCTGTTCCATGTTAATACTTAATTAATTAACAGTTTTACATTATGTTCCGTCCCATGGGGCCATTAGACTTATTAAGTCACTCCCCTCTAGTCGGTTTAGGGCTCGACCATCAGTCTATCAGTGTTACTGGTAGGTAATACAGGGAAGCTCATTATAAAACTGTAACTTGTATCTGTTAGTTTGTCTCTTTATATACAAATGCCAAAACTAGCATCTGTATTCCGTGTTTTTTTGTAAGTTATAATGGTTAACTGACAATTTGTAGTTTTTTTTGGTTAATTTTTTGGGTCACTTGGTATAAATTACGCTATTCATTTATGAATCAGAGATAAGTTCATTTGTAGTTTAGGTTCAGTGGTTACATTATTTTTTATAATTACACTTTTTCCTGTTTGATTTATTTTTAAGCGAAGTGTGAAAAAACTTTAAATCACTATTGTTATTTGTATACAATGACACTTTATCGGCGTTACAAACGTTTGTCTTCACATTGTCGTGTATAATGATTTGTTAATAAAAGTGATAATTATTCTATAGTTAGCTAAAAGCATTTCAAAACACTGTTTGTGTTACTGTTAATTTTACCCACAGTTAAGGTCTTTGAAAAGATAAATATACTTTGCACTTTTTGAACTTAATAATGAGAAAATAATGAACTTCTGTAGGGATAATGGTAGTGAGGCGTCAACTAGAGAGGCTGAGGAAAATGGACACATGGAAAGCGAGCCACCTGCACCAGCAGAGGTTCCGTGCAAGGAGCGGCGTAATCATTGCAAGTAAGATTTGTAAACCTATTTTGGCTATTTTTATTTATTGCAATTCAATATTTTGCGTTAATGGGAAAAATTTAGAGCTTGTATAAAAATACATAATTTACAGTACAGTACATAATTTTAGTTTGAAATGGCAATAATATACTAATAATAATATACATAATGTTCTTATTTTGACTGTCTATATTTTAAAAAAATGCAAAGAATGTTAAGAGAATCAAATGTCCATAAGTTGTCTGCTGGCCGATTGGAATTTTCAGTTGTAACTCTATGACTCAGTGTTAACTCATAAGATAAATTTCTTATGTTGACTTAACGAGTAAGTGATTTCACAAGTGTGAAAATACACGCACTAGAGTCTAGGTATTAATCTCTTGGATGCAAATATGGCAAATTTTAAAGGAATTCTAAATCTGATCAAAATGTGAGATTCCTCAAATCATCTTTTGTAAAAGGTGGAAGCTGCCATCAATTACTCGCCTGGTATAATATTGTATATACATTCCCAACCACAACTTAGGAAGGAGACTTTGTTAATAATGGTGGTAAATTAGAGTCGAAGTTATAAAATATATTATTTCATTAAATTAAAATATGAACTAAAATGAGAAATAAGCATAATAAAAAGATCAACATATCTGTAATTAATATAAGACTTGTCTCTGTAAAGTCTCTTTATCATTAAATCTATTTTTGCGTGCAACAACTTTCTCGCATAAAAGTTTAATAGGATTTAAATACGATTGCTTTTCCTCCAAGATACCCTTGCACAATTTTGAACTATGTTTGGGATCGTTATCAAGTTACGTTGCCAACTCATCGCCAGTTAAAGAAGTGTCAGATAGGATATCATCTGTTGTAAAGTTTGACTTTTTTAAATACCTTATCAATTTTTATTAAATCACCTATGCCTTTATTAAAGAAGTAACCCTAGACAGAAACGGAGCCATTGCCTTGCGACATTATCCACATTATATGGTTCTATATCAGCTTTTCTTCGGTGCTTCTTAAAAGATAAATGCACTATTTTGAACCAGTCAGTTCAAACTCATATTCGTCAGCCAAAAGAACTTTTTTTAAATTGAATCTTCTGACCAATTATGATGGTTTGAATCTTGCTCAAACCCTTTCTCCTTATTTTGTAATGGAAATATTAGTTTTCAAACAGTAATGCATCAAAGTAATTTGGCACTCCTTAAATTTTTTTTGCATTTGGAGAAACAGGATTTAAAAATCCTTTTTAAGCTATATCCAAATTGCGCTTGACCAAACATTTTCAACTTGTTTATCAAAGAATAGAGTAATAAAATTCTGATAATACATTCCATCGTTATCAGTTCTAAATTGCATAAACCATTTTAATTTATTCAACTTGGATCTTTAATCAGTTCTAAGTATTACCTTTATCACTATGACATATGGCATAATTAGTGATAAAATTAGTATCTATGATAAAACTAAGTCTATAATAGTCATAATAAATTAATATTTAATACAATTAAATTTTTATTTATTATGACTAATTACTGAATACAATTTAGAAATTTTGTTGATTCGTAATATTTGATGACTCGTTGGAAATTAAAGTTGACAAAGTATTATATTTCCTGCATTTTGAATGAGTGTTTGTGGTTGTGAAAATACCAAAACTTGCTTAAAAATAGAAACAAATTACCTGTTTGTAGTTAAGTAAGTTTGCAGTTTTATTAACTTGTAAATTCTGGAAGGTATAGGATCAATATTTAGAGATTAAGAATGTTTTCAGAAATTTCTTTCATACCTGGAACTGATAAACATTTTAGTTAGAATTGGAAACAGACTAAATCTTTTACCACTCACTTCTTTTTGAACTCAAAACAAATTAGACAAAAAAATTGGTACGTAATTTTATGAATCAATTTCATAAAATTACGTACCAATTTAATAATTATTTAGAGAGAGGAGATATTCAGATTAAATAATTTTAGGTGGTAGTTATTTATTTACATTATTCTGTTGATATT
The DNA here is from genome assembly GCA_039881145.1 of Druceiella hillmani. Lineage (NCBI taxonomy): Eukaryota > Metazoa > Arthropoda > Insecta > Lepidoptera > Hepialidae > Druceiella > Druceiella hillmani. The sequence goes on from JAYKKI010000035.1 coordinate 21,560,728, forward strand.
TTTCACTACCAATAAATTGACTGGGTTGGAAAGAAGAAATGGGGAAACTTCAGCCATTAGAAGCTGATATGGAAAAAGATACATCAAAATTGATTTTGTCTTGTTTAGCATCTGAACGCGGGTGAAATCTTTTGTTCATACATTGGTTCATATTAGAATTGTAAAATGAAAGGAATTAGTTATAATAGTGAAATATTTAAATATAACTTACCTAAATTAGTTAACGTTTTTTCTGATGACAGACTTAAATTGACTTCATTAAAAAGTAAGATGTTTATTAGAATCATTTGGAACGTTGCGTATGTGACAAGAATTTGTCTGGTATGAATATTTAATTTAGACCATGTTTAATGTATTTATTTTATTATACTAATTTCAGAAAAAAGTTTAGTTTGACTTGTTTCTTTGTTTGTGTTTTAGCATTAGCACAAAAGTGACTAAACCGACCTACATGAAACTTTCACCATCTTATAGCTTATAGCGCCTAGATACACATAGGGTATATGTTTTTGTGGAGCGTGAAGGTAACAAGCAATAACAAAAGTAGTTAAAGCGTGTGAAGTTCATTTTTGATTAAAGTTTTATACCATTATCAAGGTAATATTTGAAAGAATTATAAATGATAACGAAAGCGACAAAAAGTTCCATTATGTGAAGTTATAATTATGATAACGAAAGCCACAAAAAAGTTCCATTATGTAAAGTTATATATTGTTGGAAACATTTGTGCGTAACTAAATTAGGTCATAAATAATTACTATATAAAAAAAGTCAACTAAAGTGCAGTCATTGTCTCTTTTTGCAAGTGAAGTGAGGATGGGCCGGGGAGGAGCTAGTTCGTTTTATTTTAGAGATTCCGATGGTGGTCAGCATTCTATTTTTGAGTATCTGGTGAAACATCAGAATTTTGAATAGGTAATTTAATGACATATTGCATAGGTTAAATTTCACTTTGCTATTTCAAAATCACTGTGATAAGTTCTCACTGCTTTGATATTTTACTTATACAATCAATCACATTTTCTTGCAGTATAACGATGCGTAGTGCTGAAGAGAATCCGTCATTGTTCTTCAATGACGGTATTCGCTCAGTCGACTTTGTGCTCGTATGGGAGGCATTGAAGGAAAGTTCCACAACACCCTTAGCCAGACATAGACGGGAAATTTATGAAGCTAATCTTGAGGAGCAAGGGTTGGAACTCGAGAGAGAAGCCCCTGAAAATTTGCGTGGACTAAATTTTGTTAAGGTATATATTTTTTAAAGTTTCTTTATCAGTTCATAAAATTGATTATGATATCTTTACTGACCTCTCGTCCATTGAAAAGAATGATAATTTTAATAACTGTTATGCATATTTATTAAAATTATCACAAATGCCTATTATAAATTTCATCTCATGTATGTAAGGTCCATAATTAATCTTATTGTTTATTACTTTATGCCCAAACATAGAAGTTTTAACATTAACATATAAATATTAATAAATTATTTTCGAATAATGATTATAATTTATGGTCAGTTATAAATAAAACGTTGTCCGTTTCGTCCTGTTTTCATCTAGTTTTCATGTAATCATTAAGACTTTTGTCTTGAAATTGGTTATATGGTTTTTCTCGAAAAGAAAGAATTTCTTTTTTCAAGAACTCCTCGGAACACAATCCGTGATTCTGACCGCGAAGAATTGATATCCAAAAAATACTAAAAAGTGTTATGATTAATTTATCAATGAAAAATATTATGTTTCCAAATACACCAATTTGAAAAGTTAGTTTTAATGATATTTTATCAAGGTATTCCTCTTCATTTATTTTGGAAATTCTCCAGAGCCGATATGGTACAAACCAAATAGTGGTTTTCACTTTTTAAAATCCATTTATTTGTACCTTTATTTACACTAATTTCACTTTTGGAAACTTTTTCTTTAATACGACAGTCATTTATCGTATTTGAAACAGTTCAGACGGTAAAACTGTGATCATGTAATTTTTAATGTTAGAATGATTTATAATTCCTATGTTTTTAAAAATGTTTGCTAATGATTATATAATGTATACATAACTTATAATTTTATTTTATTGACATTGTTACTTAGAAATTTCCAGCGAACACTTTATTTTGTTTCATGATATTTATGTATTATTCGGTACATAATCCTATGTTTCTGTATTGTCTATATTACAAAAATATGTAAATTAATACTGTATGTATTACAAAATTATATTTTAATACTTTTGCTCTAGTTTTTAGTTACTAAATATATTATAAAGTAATGTAAATTATCTTGCAATTAAGCAAAACATAATTGACTGAGTCAGTCAGCATCTCCAAAAATGTCATATATACATAAACCAAATTATGATTAAAAACATCCGTGGTTGCAGATCCATGCCCCCCTCTCAGTACTCAGGAAGTATGGTGAAATATTAAAACTCAGGATGCCAATGAAAGAAGTAAGTGAAATTGAATATTTTGTTGAGTACATGTATACTAGGGCTTAATTTATGATGGATGTGGCCTAACCGTATAATAAAAACTAGGGTTGCCACACACTTGAAAACCAGGAAACGTAATGGAACTAAATTCACCCTTGAAATATTCTGAAATAATTCATAAAATTCTCTCAAACTTCTTGGAATTTAATTTAACAACTATGGTAGATATAGAACTATGGTAATATTATTTTTGGGTTACATTCTAGTCAAAATCAAACACAGATGAAAAAAAAAATTATGATAATGACGCAACCTGTAATACTGCTATTGGAAATTAATATATGCATTGTGTGCAATAAAACTTTAATTATACCGATTCTGTGTCAACATAAATACCCATATATTATTTCTTAAGAGTGTAAAAGACAGTGTTTTAAATTTTGTAATACCTGAATATTTTTCTTGAAAATCGTGAAAAAGTAATGAAATATATTTTAGAGTTGTGGTAACCCTCCACCCAGGTCCAATATTGATTTTAGTCATATGTTGTCTGCTTTATTTGGGAAAATATAAAAAGACTTACATTAATTAATTTAGATATGCTTTTTATTCTATTAATTTAATATATATCTTTCAGTATGTTGTTATTCGTCTAGACCAATTCAATGTTTTTTGTCAAATATGAAATATTTACGATAATCTTAATTGCCACTACAAAATGTTAAGTTATCTTTAACTTACGCATTGTTATTTAAGATAGGACCTAGTTTATTGGCATTACGGATAGGATTAATGTCAGTTTCAAAATAAAGTCCCGTTATTCATCAATCAACATAAATTTCGTTTTGGGTTGACACAATTTTTAACAGTTACTTTTGATAGTATTTGCACTTTCACATTCATATTATCTTCATCATTTATTACTTTAGAATATAATGATATCTATAAAATAAATATCCCGCAATTAGCATGTTTAATCACAATAAAACACAAAATTTCCTTTCTTTTCGCTCACGCCTAAACAATAAATTATATAAAACCAGCACTAGTTACTTTGAATTCTTCCTAATGATATGTAGAGTAGATAAAATAAATAAAGCAACAACCTTTACATGGAGTTATCTATTAATATGTGAGCATTATTTCATAACGTTTACCTTGACTTATTTCTTACTGTCTAATAGTATTTAGAATAATTATATGACAATTAAGAAAAGCATGCGTGATTAAGTTTAATTAATTGCAGCTTTGATAGATTTGTCATTGTGTTGGACGTGATATTTTAGGCACAAAATTAAAGGTTTCATTTAGCATTTTGTTTACTCTTATTATATTGCATGCTTCGAGTATTATATATCCTTTATTTTATTCATTGTTTTTAAAATGTATTCCTTATTGTGTATGTCACCTTATTACTCTTTATATAGAAATTGCTTAAATGTCTTAGGAACTGTGTAAAATAGAAAAAGGAGGCAGACACAATGCAATTTTGAATGCAGCCTTGTTCATATCAAAGGTATTGTGTTACTTTTGTTATTCAAAATTGTTCTATCAGCTTAATAAACTAATTGTCATTTTATCTACCACATTTTAATGCGCATGTGGGGGATGGTAGGTTTAAAGTTTAGTTTTATAAATATTGCTTCGTATTGCCAGTAGGTATTTGTTTTTTCTTAATTATTTGAAATTTTTACTGACTATTTTCATGAAAATAAAACAGTATTGGAATTATAATTAAGGGTATGGTAACAGGTGGAACCATTTGTAACAATAACGGTTGGTACTAGTGTACTTATGTGTGCGTGTTAAATGTTATACTTCTTTGGAATAATATAAGAATAACTTTATTTAGGACGCAATTAATGAATGGAAATAAAACAATAAGAGACTGAAAACGAAAGAAGTGATTATAAATTACGGTTAGTAAAATCTAAATTCATTGAAAAAATTAAATTTTGAATAATGTATAATTTATATCACTTAAAAAAGCTGCTTAATATTTTAAAAAGCTTATAACACTCATGAGTATTTACAGTAAATAAATGATTTTTTTTTAAATGGACCACCATTAAATTTCAATTACTAAAAAATATTTTTGAAAAGCATAGATATAACTTAGATTTGTATCAATATAAAACATCTGTTGTGTATTTATCAATAACTATCATGAATATATTATCACTTACTACGCGCATGTAAATTTATGTTCAGTGAGCAACTTCACCGTGTCGATTTTTGTTGCATCTTCCTGTCGATATTTGTTGCATCGTGCGTGTGTATGTGCACCTCATAATGTTTAACTCTCATATTTTTTTCGTAAAGCGCATAAAAAAGTATAATTTCAAAAAACCTAGACTGAAAAAATTTTAATAAGTTAATTGACAGCAAAACCTAATTTTAGTATATTTTTTTGCAAATTTAGTATGAAAATTTACTGTTATTGGCTGTTGAAGCTACTATCTGCCCCTTATACAGTATCTACCTTTAGTTCCATTATCTCAATGCACTATGAATTTTTGAGGGAATAACAAATAATATGAAACATTAATAATTTATATTAAACATATATTGCAAAAAATTACCATAAAAGCTATGTGTCAAATAAAGCATTATGGTTAAGATTGTGTCAATAAATATATTCATTTATGCTTTATGGTAAAGGCATACTAAAACGATTAATTTTATTTTAAAGTAAGCCTTTAATTTTAGAATAAAAGAATTCCAATTAAATATACATTTTAGAATTAACTATAAATTTTTTTAAATGGCTTGGTATTTTATATCCATTGTTATTTCAATTTGGAATATAGACAATATACTTTCAGTTTCCCTTTTTAGATTTCTTAAGATTTATTGACTTAAATAGACCATTATATTGTTTGAAAATATTGAATAGCTTTGTTTTGAAGTGAATTTTTTTACCATGAGGCAAGGTGTAATTGGCTTTAAGCTATGTCAGGTGAAAGTATGTGTTTGGAATGTGGATATCTGATATGTAATGGCGAGAATGACAAGTGGAACTAGTATAAACCATAAGAGGTAAAATTAAAAATTAGCTATTATTTTATTGCAGCAATTATAAAATTAGGAACAGCATATAGTGAAATATGATATGTAGCTCTATAAATTTATTATGAATATTACCAACAAAATCTAACATTTCTATGTTTTGACTAATTTTACTGTTATTGCTTTTATGTTGTTTGTAGCTTTTTGGTTTTCTTTGTGTCTAATACTTATTTGTTTTGTCATGTAACTAACTTATTATATAGCTTTGCAGCATTTTTTGTTGTAATATAAATATAGTGTTTGTTTGACGATTATCCTTCTATTTTGTGTTGAATAACTTTAGTATTTTAATTACTTAAATTAATTTTATAAATACAGCTTTTCAAGCATGGAATATACTATGTGATATTCATTATTTACATTTGATTTTAGGAGTTTATAGATCTTATTTCTTAATTTAATTTTCATTAAATGACGTTTAAGCAGCTTTTAGAAGAATAATACTAAACATTTATCTTTTGTTTACGTCGTTTAAAATATACACCAAATATTTTAATTTACTTATTAGAACTTCTAGTAATTAAAAGACATTTCAAGATAATTTCTTGATGATGTAGGCATATGTGGCTGTACTAAAAATATTATAGAATGATTAAAAATAACCTTGTTCTTTGAATTTTGTGACTTTGTTATTTAATAACATAATATATTTCTAAGAATGTTATGATTCTAATTTGCAATCCCGTTAATAACAATTCTAGAAAGCTATGTTATCTTACGACGTGATTAAATTAAATTTTCATGTTTGGTGACAGAAAACATGAAATCTTTTTACTTATAAAATTGAAACACCGATGACAAATGCTTTTGTTCAATTGCAAACGCTTCTTAAATAAATTGTTTAAAATAATTAAGTCTTCTAGTCACAGTTTTTGCACGTAAATAGATATCCAGATATGTCATATTCAAATGAAACATTTAACTCTGATACCTATTCAACATTGCACAAAGAACGAACTGATATTTCAGCTGTTTTGTTTCTTTCTGTCTTACTAATTTAATTCTTCGTCGATATGAGTCAGTGGACGACATAACAATTGTTATGCACGCATAATTAGTTTTAGTTTCATTTAGCTGGCAACTTCTTTTTCTGTTAGATACAAAAATTTAAATACACTTAACATACTTAATAAACAATTGATATATTTATTTACACAAAGACATCTCAAGTAGTCACAAATAAATTGACTCAAAAATGAATGATGAATTAAGTTCTTAATAGATATTTGCTGAGTATTGCCTTACATTGGAATGAAATTTTACAACAAACTTTCGTGTAAACATTAAAATACTCAAGAAAGACTGACACAGGTCCATCAGTATTGGGCCCAGGTGTTACGAGAATAAAAATGATACTTTAAATAGAAAAAATAAATTCCTCAAAAAGACTCAAGATTTCGAGACAGATTGTCTCAAAATCTTGAGTCTTTTATGAAAACTGAAGCTCTTTTTCACAATAGTTTATAAATGCTATTTCTATGGAACTTTGACTCATAAAGTTAAAACAAAGTACAATTTGTTTCCCATTATATCCTCACTATCTCTAAACAACAAGCTACTCATCTACAAAGCCATCTTAAAACCAGTTTGGCTACATGGCGTTCAGTTATGGGGAAGTGCCAGTAACTCAAACATTGCCATACTGCAACGAATGCAAAATATGATACTGCGCTCAATCTCGAATGCCCCATGGTACATCACTAACATGGAAATACATGAACAGTTGGGTATGAACACTGTGAAATCGGGGTTTACACAAATGACAGAAAGATACAGAGAGAGGCTGGAACGCCACCCAAACAAACTCGCAACTGAACTACTTACTCGTAGTTATCAGAAGCGCCTCAAAAGAAATTATGTCCTAATCTCCTGATTACGAGTAGATGCTCTCATTGCAGGGCACACTTTACCTGACCTATCGCCCACAAAACATCCGCTAAAAGCAAATGCTGATTGCAGATTATAAAAGAAAAAAAAAAAAAAAATTATATCCTCAGCACGCAGATGTGACATATTAATTCACAAAACTCGCAAAAAGAGCAGAGAACACATTCATTTGCACAAGAAACAAAACAAATGTCACTTTCAGTTGACAGTTTATTTTTAATTCATTTAGACAATGGCTACACGTTTAAAAAGCTATCGATATTGATTATATTTTGTGGTAATTTTTGAGAAGATTGTTTGAACTTTATTGAGTTTTTAATGATTTTTTGATTTCTTTTTTATTTTATATTACAGTTACAAATTTGGTTGCATTATGTATGGTTTTTTCTACTGAATTACGAAGTTATGCATCATCTGTGTTAACATATACACGTCCAAATAACCTATAACATTACTGTAATATGCCTGACTCGCTTTGACATACTCACGCATATACATATTGCGTTCACATTTTTAAATACAGTCAATATGTGCTTCTGAAATATTTTCTAATTTGATTCAACCATCTACTTCTTATAGCCTTAAATCTTAAAATAATTTAATTTTTCTTTGTATTCTATTGGTTTACTTTAGTGGCTTTGAGTAGAAAGTAGTAATAAATCTTTCGATATCTTTCCATTTTTTATGTAGGTCAAAATTAGATTTCTGCTACCAAAGTTTAGTAAGTAGAGTGTTATGGAAGAAGGAATACAGAGAATCCTTTTCTCTGGTACCAATTAACCTAGAGGAAATGTGTATTTGTGGAAAAATATTTTTTTTAATTTCCATACTGGACTTAATAAAAATAGTATACTTGTTATTTATGCAAAATTTATCTACTCTGTCCTACCACAAACTAAGCTAACCAAACCAAACCTAACTTCTACCCGACCTAACCCAACATAAATCAATTTAACCCTCCACAAGCTAGCCTAACTATCCTAACCAGACTTAACCCAATCTAACCAAATGTAACCTAACCCAACCAACCTCATCAAAATTCAGTCTAACCGATGCTAACCTGTCCCACCCCAAACTTAACCAAGGATAACCTAACCCTACATAAGCTAGTATAAACCCAAGCTTACCTAATTCAACCTTACGATATTCAGCCTAATCTAACCTAGTCTAACCTTACTTAATCCAACCCAACCTAACGTATTCTAAACCATTCTAACACAATCTAATCTAACCTAATACCTTTTTGAACTTATTTACTGATCTCTGATTGCTCTCTTGTTAATCCGCCATTACCTTCACCACTCAAAATCAATAAGCACCAAGAGAACTAAATTAACAGAATTTTCAATAAAAATTATGTTACTGAGCTAATTGTAAAGCACGCTAGTCTGACTATCTTGAGAATATTAGCGGATTATGTTATTCAAGTAAAAATTAATACAAGTAATTGTAAGAAATAAAATTACATTTAAAACTTTATATTTGAAAGCTGTTGTTGAGCACGTAGATATGTTTGTTTACTATCTAAATCTTAAATAGTTAAATGAAATGTGCCAAATGTCAAAAGATATTTTATATAAAATTATTACTTATTACTGAAGTTTATAAACTGAAATAACAATATAAAAAAATCTACTTTTCCTAAAGATCAACCTAAATATTCTTACCCTAACATAAACTAACCCAGCATAATCTGATCTAACCTATCCTGATTCAATCTAACCCAATGAATTCTAACTTTACAGAATAGAATCCAACCTTCCTATTCTACTTAACATGACCTAACCCATTGTAAGCTAACCTAATCTTACACAACTAACCCAAACCCAAGATTACCTAAATCAAACCAATCTAACCCAATCTAACGCAACACAATCTATCTTTGCCCAATCTAATTCAAACCTAACCCAGGTTGGGATCCTTACCTAACCAACGTAGCCAACCTAATCCAACATAACATAACCTAATCCAATCTAACACTAGCTAATCTGTTCTAACCCAATCTAAATAAACCCAACCCAATCTAATCCTACCCAACCTAACATAACCTAATAATTATTTTATTTAAAAAGCTAATTTTCTAACGTGATGGATGAGTAAGGGTTGTTCGTTCAGCTATCCTCACCTCCTATCTTAATACTTTCATTTCCAATCAGTTCCCAGTATCGTTGTTGAAAAATTTATTTTCTGGAAATTATACATCTCCACAGGGGGAAAAGTGGTACCACTGGGATGGTGGAATAATCTATTAATTCCGCCCCACTCCTTTCCCCTCGCATTCAGGTAGCATGTTTCTAAATTCTCCTGGCATATTATTAATATTACGATTAACGTAGCTTAAAACTTTTAAAGTATTAAAATGAGTACATTACAACTGTTTTATTGTTAAATTTGTGGGAATCCTTGGAAATCTGTTTTTGGCCTCCTGCATTATACATAGTTGTTATCCAAATAATAATCATTCATAACTTTCAGTGATCAACTTTAACCTGATCAGAGTATTTTGGTTTGTGTCAGAGTAATATAATTGTGATGTAACACAACCTCATTATTGAATCACAAACGGTTTGAAGCTATCGAATAATACATAAGACCTAACTTCTGTTCTGATTCCCCTAAATATGGATGGATCAGAATTATAATTGTTTGAAGTGTATGTCTAAAATTTATTAAAAATTTATTCTTGTATGCTTTCAAAGTGTACAAGAAATTGTAATATAATGGAAATAGTAATTTGCCTGTTAGGATTCTTTAGCAAAATATCTCACCGTGTGAAGTAAATGTTGAGTTTATTGATAATTTCCAAAATTTTACATTAAAAAAGAATTTATCTATTTAAATGTCATCTAATAAATAATTTATCTGTTTAAATGTCAACTAATCTTGATTGCTGTAGTTAGCGTTTAATTTTATAATGCCGAGTAAAGTTTATTCAATATTCGGAGTAAAGTCTGGCAATGTCATCACAATGTCTATTGCTTTTCCATTATTCTTGAATTTATTTGTAAAACAATATTTAGAAAATATAAATTTTGTTTCTCATTATTATGACCTTTTTCCCTACAAAGATGCCAGCTTTGAAGGACGTGCATACAAAGACCAATGCATTACTCGACAAAGTAAACGATACGTGGGATAGAATAATGCATGATATCCGAGTTGACACCGAAAAGTTTCCAGAACGAAGTCATCGATTTACAGCGATCTACTCCAGAGATAAAGAATATCTGTGAGTTGATGTTTACATTCACATATGTTATAAATTTAAAAATATTGCTGCGTCTTCTTCCTGGTAAAATTATAATAAATTAAAATACTCGCCTTATCAACGTTCATTATCATTGTTTCAACAATAATGGAAGGAAGTTCCTTTTTTTATATTGACAGTATGCAATAAACATAAATAAACTTTTATCGCAGTGAACCTTGCAGTCAGTCAGTATGAGTAGTGGAGAATATCCTGATTAAAATTTTTTAAACAATTTTCTTGAAGAATGTCATTCCATAAGAGTTTAAAAGGCATAAGGAGAAAGCGAGTACCACAATATTTTATTGTTCTATGGAAGAATAAATGAGACATTCATATGGTTTCGATTACTTGGTCTCTACAGTATATAAATGCATAGCAATATTGTTGTGAGAAATGTTGTTGAATCATTAAGATATTTTGTGTTATTAATTTTTGTAACATAATAATCTTATCTCACTTAATGTTTACTTGATAATAGTTTAATAACATATTCGATATGTGTGCCTTGATTGATAATAATTTAATAAATTATTATTATCAATCAAGGCAATTTATTAATAAATTTGAAACAGTATTTAAAAATTTTACTTACGTAACATGAGAATTACATAACAAAATCTTTATAGAGACTGTGCTCTTTATAGTATTTTATCAACAGAAAAAAGTTAACGTTATTGAATGCGAAGAGGTTATATTACGAGTGAATTTGAGTTTAAATTTTTGAAACGCTGAACACTGTATTCTTTTTATGAATTATAAAATGCTTTTATAAACATTCTATATTTTATGTAGGTTTTGTATATACTTATTGATTATAAATAAGTTAGCAGCAGCTGGCGCTGAAAGCATCTTGCGCAGTCCTTATAGCTCAAATTTACAATGACAAAATTGCAGTAATGATTGGTAATTTGCGAACATAATATGGGGGACATAGAAAAACACATATTTGAACCCAAATTATGTACTATTGACGTCATGCTACAGACGCCAGCATATATTTTTTTGGGGTAGCTGCTTTTTTAGCTTTTGTAATCAGGGCAATGAAACTCTACCACTAATTTTCCGTTTATTCTTAAATATGAGATATAAATTTTGAATTACTTTTTCAAATTTGGTATAAATAGGTAATTATTTTTTATTGTATCATATTTTTGTAGCTATTAAAACTAACTTCCATAGTTTTGTAGCTATTAAAACTAACTTCCATAGTTTTGTAGCTATTAAAACTAACTTCCATAGTTTTGTAGCTATTAAAACTAACTTCCATAGTTTTTTAGCTATTAAAACTAACAGTGTCCTAAGAGAAAGGTTGTTAATACCACTTTCTAACAACCCTTTTGAAATTTACTCCTAGGCTCCAATGCCCCCTATTAATTATATCAACCCTCATCGAGTTGTGTGGTATCTTGCTACCTTATTTAATAATATACTTAATAATGTTTTTATTTTATCGGTCTTATATCTGCTATTTCGTGAGAAATTGTAGTTCTTATTAAAAAGCCTCTACTTTACATACTTAAGAAAAGTATCAAACTTACTATATTATATACTATAATTTATAGCAATTTTCCTAAATTTTTAAAAAAGCTAAGTGACTATGTGACAAATTTCATTTGAAAACTGCAATCAACAATGTTCTCTATAGAAACATCCTCTACAAAAATTTTTTATTTGTCAAAGTCATTTGCCTATGTCTTGTCTTAATTTGACGTTTTTTACTTATTTATTAAGCTTTATCGTCTATTACATTAGTTTAGACTCGATTAAGCACATAGAATTCCTTGGCTGTAAATGACAAAATGATCAACGTTATCTGCATGTCTTCTAAGGATTTGTAGCTTAAATGGAATGGACAATTATATTAGTAAAATTCTAAATGGATGTTGTAACAGTGGTAAAGTTAATTTTGAATGATTTTTTCAGATTTGACGTAAAAGCACCCTGTTTCTGGACAGCATCTAGTCGGTCGCGTATAGTACAATTTATTTTAGACAGACAACGATTTTCGAGGGACAAACGAGATGACTTCGCATTCGGAATAGAGAGATTAATAGCTCAAGAGACGTACAGTGCGGCGTATCCACTGCATGATGTATGTTATGACTTTCTGCATATAATAACATTATCAATGTTTGTTATGGACTTTTATTTAAAAATCGTTTGACGTAATTGAATAGAAATAATTTTAACTGAAAGTTTAAATCATCTACTACACAGTGCACCAACTGCAGTCCCACTATACATAGCATTTCCGTTCCATACGATGACTATACCAGTATGAGTACCCTTATACGACTTAGTGCCCAAACCAATGAGCCTGTTACAATCAAACTTTGTGTTATTCCAAGTATTGCAGACCATAAAATAATCTATAATTTTTTTATATTGTTTCTATACACAATTGAAAAATTAAAGGTGGTTGCCAAGGATTTTGGAAGTTTATATTCTACAAAGGGGGCTTAAAAATAGAAAAAAAATATTTAAGGGAAAATTAGTTTTATTTTAATAAACCTTTTGGTCAGTTGTCAGTTGCCTGAGAAAAACTATTTATTGCCATCAATTTGTTTAATGGGGAGATTATTAAAAATTATATTTTTTAAATTTTTGTTAAAGTCAATACAAAAGTACAATAATTAGCAGTTTTAATTACAAATAAATTGATATCCTTTTTTGAATTACTTTGTAAAGTTTTATGCACAGATCTTGCACTGTAGAATCTGCGTGGCAATGCTAAGAACGAACAAATGTACCTGATAAAGTTATATCTGTATTCCTTGCTTGATTTCAGAACCTTACAAATTAAAAATTTTAAATCCATAATTTTAAACTAATTTCTGTAATTCTAAATCAATTCCACATTGATAGAATGTACAATTAATGTTTGTAAATTAAAATGTTAAATATTCAAATTACAGGGTGATCTTAAGACGCCTGGTTCCATGCGTCACCTGCTGTACAAGGAGTGGGCATCTGTGAAAAAATGTTTACATTATCAACCTTTGGATTATGTTAAGGATTATTTTGGTGTTAAAATAGGTATGTAAAATTATGGTTATAGCTTTTACAATTTAACATAATTCATTTTGTTACATCCATTTACATAAATACATTATCATACAGGGGCAATCTGTAAGCTTTTGTTTCTACAGTGTACTACCTTTTAATGCACCAAATAATTAATTAATAAGTAGTTCAGTATCAAAAAACAAAACAAGTAAAATTTAAACAATTCTCAAAACAATTTAAATTTTAAACAAGCAAATTAACTATTCAATTAATTATCAAGTGTAGTTATATGTTAACATCAATTATATTCAGAAGTTTGATAAATTTAGTCAGTATTGTCATCACCGTGATGTGTTGGGTTGATCACAAGGCGTATGATCTTTTATGACTCAGCGTATCGCGGGGACCCAGGATCAATTCCTTGTTGCCCATCAAGCGGAGCCGGTCTCGTGTTCTGGTTGGCTGTAAGATATGGCTCTCATAACAATAAGTCTGCCCTATGTATATATGTATAAAATGTATACATTAAAGTATATAAACAGTTTCTAATAATAATAAATTATTAATTATTTGATGAGTCTTAGTGCGGCTTTGCTCACATGCTGTATATGGTTAAAATGGCAAGTATTTAAAAATTTTTTAATCATTCTAAATCTTTTTGAAAATCACCTTGTGACTTTTACAAGCTTACAGATGTAGCTCCATTCCCTGCGCCAATTGCCATGCCCCAATGTGCGAGCATCGGGGAAATGGCACCTCATGCATTATGCCCATTTTTTTGGTTTTTGTTTTGTTTATTTAACACTTTTGATTAACATCAAGGTGAAATTGACTTATGCTACAGCATCCTGAAATTTTAAAAAACATCCATCTGGCTGTTTTAAATACCATGTTTATCTTATTAAAATTAATTGAGTAGTTTTTAAATTAATTTTCGAATAACAAACACCGCTCATAAGAATTGTTTATCAGTACTAATATACCTACCTGTACTAATATATACCTATACCTATACCTGTACTAATATATAAAATTGATACAGATAATATAAAAAGTTTTAAAATGTGATGTAGAATTCTTTTTGCATCAAGGCGAAATTGACTTATGCTATAGCATCCTGAAATTTTAAAAAACATCCATCCGGCTGTTTTAAATACCATGTTTATCTTATTAAAATTAATTGAGTAGTTTTTAAATTAATTTTCAACTAACAAACACCGCTCATAAGAATTGTTTATATTACCTATACTAGTATATAAATTGAGACCGATAATATAAAAAGTTTTAAAATGTGATGTAGAATTATTTTGTTGCAAATATTATTTTCCGTTATATAAAATCATATTCAGTCATTATTTTGATCTTCCTTGAGTGTATCAGTTAATAATAGTTTAGCTCGCTAGAAATAGAATTATGAGCGAGTACTATGTAGATATTTATTCCATCGTAGTAGCATATATTAACTAGAGGTCATGTACACAATTTGTATGCTGTAAACAACATTAAGCTAGATGTCCTTATGGATGATTTACTTCAGTCATAACTATTTTTGGTTTTCACTAGATCTCATTTTTATTTAAATCTTCGTTTATCTTTTAAATAGCCGTTTAGAATATTTTACCTTTCCTCTCTACCTTACTGAGATATTGAATATTAAATTATAAGTTACAATTATTTTAAATAATTTGTTTAAAATTCGTATTGAGGTTTTAGTAATTTAGTTTGTTTATAGAATGATTATCAGTTAATCATTATATCACACGCAATATTCATATCCAAAATGATAAACAATTTTTTTCAACTTTCTCTTTTTAATATTACTATACAACATATAACAAAAATTGTTGCATCCATATAAATATACTAATCTCGAGAATGACTAAACTAATTTTACTACTATAACTGATATCATACATAAAGTCTATGTGTATGTATAAAATTATATCCTGTATCTGTGAGAGGCTAAACGGTGAAGCATACAAACTATATGTTGTGAAAATTATAGGAGATATGACACTATGTGACGCATATTTATTTTATCTCATTCTACTTTACATTAGGTCTGAATGAAATATTTTGTGTCAGTTTCTAATTAGTACAAAAAGTACGCCCAATATTATTTATTGTTCTAATTTCTAAGGGATATAAATTAAGACAGATTTGTTTCTAAATTTATGTGGTAAAAGTACAGATGTCACGTTGTTTTTAGTACTGTATTTAATGTTTCACTTAATATTTTTAAATAGCTTCTTTGTGCAATATGTATATATTACACAAAGAAAGAAGCTATTAAAAAGAATAAATTTTTGTTGAAATAAAATGTAATAGATCAATTGATTCATGTTTCAATAAATTGAAGAAAATTATTGCGTAAGGGAAAAGAATTACATATATGGTTTTTCACACACTCGTTTCTTGTTTCGTTTAAGTGGCGAATGTATTGTTATCCGTGCCCTAGCGAAATATCTACATAAGAGTGCGCCACTAAAGCACATACAAAAATTGACACCGTATACGACCACTACATTAGATTCTCCTCTATTCAATCTACCGAGTTGGTGAGAGTCAACGTAATGTTTATGTACTGATAGCGCTTTACTTGGCACTTTTCATCATTTGTTTGAAAGTGAAATTGAAAAAGAAATAACCTATTTGAAAGTGAAAAAAAATATCTATTTTTTTGTAAACACAATCTCCCTCTCCTAATTGTTGAGTTAATGACATTATCAACTAATCTTAATAATCCTTTCCTATAAAGTCTGTTCGTCCAACGCTCAATTGAGTAAACATCGCATTTGATGCAACTCAAAAGAAAAATGTCTAATAGAATAAAATCTACACTTCCTGTTGTGTTTGGTTTGGAATCACTTATCAGTTCTGGAGATTGTCATGTAACTTTAGTAGATTTCCAATGTTGAAACATTAAGAAAATTTTGTTATTTACAATGTGGTGATATAATATTTCAGGTTTATATTTTGCTTGGTTGGGTTTCTACACGCACATGCTGATACCGGCATCACTCGTTGGCCTAATCTGTTTTATCTACTCTGTGTCCACATTGTACAGTAACATTCCGAGGTAATTTTATTTTTTATATTTTTTAAATTATAATATTTAAAAATAACATAAATTTAATTTGCATCGCATTGTTTACTCTTTTCTATACTTTAGTGTAAATAGCATCTCAACTTTCAATTAAAAAAATAATCGTATAAATATGAAAATTGTTTATATGCACTAATTACAATTTTCGTTTGAAGTCCCATAATTGTTATTAACAATGTTATTTTATTATCCTGGTATCCTTAATTACTTCACTTGTCGTTTTTAAACAATTGGAGCATGTAATCTGTGAGTAATACACTTTTGGAATTTGCAAGTCACAGACAGTAAATGATAAAAGTTACATAAGGATAAATAACAAAGTTTAGGGTTGATTTTTAATCATGTAATGATAGATAGACAAAAAGAAAGGTATCGGTAGTTACATTTGAACAAATAAAAAATACTGCTTTAACACACAAGTATTTTCAATCTTTGTTTCTCTCTTACACATTGCTGACGTGACGTTTGAACTATTGGATATCTACTATTATTTATCAGACTGATTAGCACGGAGAGTCTAGTGAAATAAATTAATACTTTAGTTAGTTATTTGACTGTTCATTTGCTGAACGAGAAGTTATTCTTTAGTCAAGTTGTAATTTTGGCTATTTTAATCACATGTTATCACAAACAATATAATAATGGGGAAAAAACTATCTTAACTTTATAAAATTAGCCATCATTATTTTTAATTACTTACGAGAAAGTTTTTGGTCTTAACAACTTCATTCTATGTTAATTGAAGTATATTTGTATAGAATTTTTTATTCATATGTATATCCTAATTCAGCCCATCAGAATGCCAAGATTATTTAGAAATATATTAGGAAAGCTACTTAATAATTTTGACAGATATTTTTTTTCTTTTCAAAATGAAAGAACAAATAAAAAACAAGAAAAGCTTCATCATAAAGGTCGAAAATTCTCCTCAAAGAAACCTATATATTTGATTATAATTTTAACTAGTTGTCTGGTTTATTGTTAATGAAAACTATTACATTTCCACTCTGCACGTAGCACTTGGCAAAATATTCACATTCAGCACTCTTATCTCTTTTGAATAGCTTTTTCTTCAAATATTCTTATTAACCTTCTATGACAGCTACCATATCCTCTAAGGTCCATTGACAGTACTCATACATTAAAATATCTATTTTACTAAGTTGGTAATTATCTTTATAACGATCTCTATGATTCACTTTAGCTGCAGGTCGCTCAATTCATTTGGAACGATTAAATTACAAAAAAGGTTGGAATATCAATTTTGATGTTGCTCTAATGTTTTTGCAGTCATCTTTGATTTTTCTTTTCTTCTGCAAATTTGCCTCTCTGTAAGATAAAATTTCGTTATTCCAGATTAGACTTTATAGTACTAATTTTATAAAGTGTACACCTTTGCTTGTTTGACCTAGATTATTGATAAGAAAACGTTTTTATAAGATTTAGCCTAGGTTAGTCGACAATAGAGTTAACCATTTTAGTGCCATTTTTTTTTACTCATATATACTTAAAAATGCCAAACAAATCTTTTGTTTTCGAGGTTATTTACCCTTGGCTCGAAAAAAAACTGTATCTCTTCCAAAAATTATCCAATTTTAATAATTTTTTCAGTGTTTTCTTAATAAAAACTTGTACAAGAATAATAAAATACAAAGAAAATTATGACAAAAACTGAAATCAAGGTCACATCGTCATTTTTGCAATCCCGTACATCCTCCGTATCAGCAAAATAATTGTTATCATCACTATTATCACTATCACTCAAAAATTGCATTGCGCCAAATTGTGAGCGCACCACCATGTCACCACTATCACTTTCTTCATAACTTGAAAAACGATCATTTTCACTTGAATTATATTCGTATTCCGACATTATGGGTTAAAAATTGTCTTTTCTATCCTTTTTATATTGTAATTACTAATAATATTATAATTTGAACTTCATTGAACACGTAGAAAGGTAAAAAATTAGTGATGCGTACGAGCGACTTCCCCTACTGCTCTAAACAGCAACTCATTTTGCGAGCGCCTTCGCGCTCGTAGAAAATTTAGTTAGTATGCGCACGAGCGCGATGGCGCTCGTCGGCACTCAAACGATTAATAAATTAGTTTCCTTGCCTAGACAAAACCAGGACAGGCAGCTAGTTATTGCATAAAGAGCAACTTTCTATATTTAAGATAATTAGATATTATTGAAAGATGAAAAAGAAGATGTAGTTTCTTGTAACGTTATGAAAATGCATTTATAAATAAGTACACATTTTTTTATAGCTCATTTTTGTACATTGCTTCTAGTCAAAAATGTTGCCATAGTTACTGTTAATATGATATATAATATTACTATTTTTATCTTCATTGATCTTGCATTAAATTAAAATCCATTGCTTTTAAGTGAAATGACCAACTTATGCCAATTTGAACTGATTATCAAGAGTCGGAACCGAATCTTTTGGAATAGACATTCAATGTTTTTATCTGATAGAAGCTGACATAGAAATAAATTATTTTAAGTTAACACAAGA